>CM037851.1:93156799-93181356 GCA_021234595.1 Delia radicum | reverse complement strand
GAGAAAATTTTTAGAGTGGTGCGGTTTTTCAAATTTTAAAAAATTTTTTGATGAAATTTATTAGCAGGTGGTGCAACACAAAAATAGAAGACCAAAATTTTTTTTTGGAAATTAGAGTGGCACGAAAACCTGTTTTAAAAAAAAAAATTTTTTTTGCTATAATGTGCCAAATAAAAATTTATCGCAAAAATTTTTCAAAAATTAGAGTGGCCCGGAAAATCATTTCTTGCAAAAAATTCAATATTTTGATTGGAACAAAAAATCATTCGTGTGGAATTTTTCAAAAATTAGAGAGGCACATTAAAAATTATATCTTGGGAAAATTTTTTCAAAAATTAGAGTGGCCCGTTAAAGAAATTTTTTTTAAAATTTTACGAAAGTTTAAAGAGGTTCAAATTTACAATTACGTTGTAATATTTTATGAAAAAAAATCACAACATTAGAGTGGAGCAGTTTAACTTATTTTGGAAATAAGTTCGTTAATAACGATTTTTAAGGCAAAAAATTCGAATCTTCTGGTTGTTCTTTAAGGAGCAAGAAGAAGTTTACTGGAAATACACATTTTGTATATAAAAATAAATTCCTCAAATTTGATTTGGTCAATAGGGTTGTTTTTCGGCTCGGGTAGGCAATAACAATGACAGCATTAAAAAGAAGGTGTAATCGATGTCAAGCAGCTGTCGGTGTTCTGCACGAACTTTGAGAAAACGTTTACAGAAGATTTAGATTTTGAAACACTTGAAGTTTAAACGTGCTAGAATTAGAGAGAAGATGGACGAAGCTAATAGAATCGTATGACAAGTACGTGATAGCAGAAGAGGGGGGCTGAAGAAGAGGATAGTAAAGATGATTTATCCCTGCGTTATGAAGAGGTCAGTGACTGTATCAGACAGTGAAGGCAAAAAATTCTACGTAGTTTAAAGCATATTCAACCTGTTCAAACCGTGCCGGCCGTTCAAAGGGCATCTTTTAAGCTTCCCGCTTGCGACATACAGTGCTTTGAAGGGGGGTACGCTAAATGGCCAGCTTTAGGGACATTTTTCAAGCTGTGGTAGGAACGGAATCGTCCCTAGCGCCGTCCCAAAATTAAATTACTTAAAAACCAAATTAAGAGGGGAGGCTTTCAACGTCATTAAAGGTTTTGATTCTGTAGACGAGAATTTTAACTTAGCCTGGGAGGCCCTTAGAAAATAGATTGAAATAAAAGGCTTTTTGGTCAACGATCAGATGAAAAAGTGTACTCAATACAAACATCTCAAACTTGAAACTTTGAAATCTATACGATATATTAGAAACCACAGTGACAGATAGCTTATCTATTTTAAAAACCTTCAAGGTAAATGTGGCAGATGATGATCCATTTTTAATGTATTTAGTAAGGACAAAGCTTCCAGAGGAAACTTTACGAGCCTGGAAGTACGATTGAAAACCATCGGGAGTTACCCTCATGGAGTCGACTTAGCGAATTCCTTACATCAAGAATAGAATTTTTAGAGACGATGACCCGAAGTACGAAACCTTTAAGAAGGGGAGAATCAAACTTCAAGATCTCAGTCATTTCATACTCAGACGGGCTCAGAAAAAAACCAAATTATAGCTGCAAAAAGTGCAAACTAAATCATCCGTTGAAAATTGCAGCCAATTTAAAGCGCTTTCCCCAAATGACCGTCTCAGATTCGTTTTTATTAACAAATATTGTGTCAACTGCTTGTCGACTACCCATTTTAAATCAAAGTGTCAAAGTTAATTACACTTGTAGTATATGCAATCAAAGCATCATACGTTGTTGCACGTCGAAAAACGCCGAAAATACAGGGAACTACAGAAATTCCAATTCTCAACAGCAGCCACCTATCCAAGATAATGAAAAACCTTCATATTCAGGTACTCAATCTCAAGTTAGAACGTTTAACACTCAAGTTAGCAGTTACAAGTCCATCAAATAAGGGCATTTTAGAAGAGATCCAAACGAATTTTGTCCAGACAGAGGGAACTACAGTTTTGCCTACAGTGCTAGCACAAATTGAAAGTGCAGGGAATTATTTACCATTCGAGCTCTAATAGATACCGGCTCCGAAAAAAGTTTTATAACTACGATATACAACAAAATTTGCTATACCCCTTGAAACCAAAAACTCGAAAATTCTGGTCTAGGTGGAGCGGGTAGTAGGAAAATCAAGGGAAGTATGTAATGTAATCGTAAAATCTAAGAATTTCAGATTTTAAAATAAAAGTTAATGCCGTGGTTGGTACCAACACTAACGAGCCTTTTGCCCCTCACGGCCTTTTAAGGTTAAAAGCTTTGACGAGATCAAGGATTTTAACTTTGGCTGATCCATTTTTCTATAAGCCAGCTAAAATCGATATGATTATTGGAAGTAATTATTTACCCTTTATTAACCCTTAAAGGGATACGATTAAATGTATTGGATACATTTGAGGCAGGGAGTCTCATTTTGGCTGGTATTTATTGGGGCCAGAGCCAGCGACGATTATTAAGGTATTTTCGACTTCAGTGTCGCATCTGATGACGTAGTTTTGCACGAGCAGATGAAAAGTTCTGGGAACTGGAAGAGGTCGAAAGAGACACCACGATAACAGAATCCGATAGTTATTGTGAACATTTTACAAAACAACAACTATTAGACGATCCGATGGTCGCTATATCGTGCGACTACCCTTTAAAGAGGAATTCCCCACTGATATTTTTTTAGGTCCTTCAAGGAACATGCCCTAGCGCAGTACCATAGGATGGAAAAAACGCTAGATACAAACACCAGACTTGAAGGAACAATATCGTCAGGTTCTCCAAGAATATATTGACTTGGATTCATATGGAACCAGTTTCACACTCTGAAACAAATAGTGAAAAAGAATTTTCATTTTTTCTACCCCCACCATGCGGTTGTACGACCCGAAAGTAAAACAACAAAGGTACGAGTGGTTTTTAACGCATCAAAGAAACCAATAGTGGATTCTCCTTGAATGATGTTCTTCATCAAGGCCCAACTCTTCAGACCGATTTAATGCAAATTGTACTTAGTTGGCGATATTACAAATACGTCTTCACTGGCGACATTGAAAAAATGTTCCGCCAAATAATAATACATGAAGCTGATCGACCATACCAGCAAATTTTGTTCCGTAATGAGACGGATAATTTCGTAAAACCCTATCAAATGAAAACAGTCACATTGGAGTGAACTGTGCGCCTTTTTTGGCTATACGAACTCTAAAGCAGTTAAGTGAGGACTGCAAAAATGTATATCCAAAGGCATCCACTATTTTAAATACTGAAATCTACGTAGATGACATTTTATCTGGGGGACATACTCTAGAAGAGGCAAAACTGAAACAAAGTCAAATAACACAGGCTTTAAATTCAGCAGGCTTCCCCATGAAAAAAATAACAGCCAATAACAACTTTCTTCTCGAACATTTGGCCCGGGAGGATCTTCTTGACGAAGATTTTTTGAAGTTCGACGATTCTAGCACCATAAAAACCTTGGGTATTCGCTGGAATGCAAAATCAGACTTCTTTTATATGTAGTAGAACCTAACCCAATTGTGCCCTCCTCTACAAAAGGCAGATTTTATCATGTATTGCGAAGCTATTGACCCCCTGGGCTGGTTAGGTCCAATTGTCGTGATTGCCAAACTTTTGATGCAAAGAGTTGTGGGAAGAAAATTAGATGGGATGAAGGTGTCCCACCCATTATTTAATAAAATGGAACGAATTTCTCAAAAATTTACCCCTAATTTCTACATTGAAAATCCCTAGATGGGTACATTTTTCGCCAACCCACCATATACAGATACACGGATTTTGTGATGCGTCTGAAAAAGCGTATTGCGGTGCAGTCTACATGCGATCTGCGACTTCAGACGGAGAAATCAACAGCCATTTGTTAGTGGCAAAACAAAAATCGCCCCTATAAAAAAGACCACAATCCCCCAAACTTGAATTATGTGGCGCTTTATTACTTTCAAGGTTAATTAAATGTCTAATGGAAAACGCAAAGTTCTCTTACGAACTATACTTGTGGACGGACTCCTCTATAGTCCTCGGGTGGCTACAAAAACCACCTAACACTTTAAAAACTTTTGTTGCAAATAGGGTAACAAAAATTATTAGTATTGCCAGCAATAAACACTGGAAACATGTGAAACCGACGACAACCCAGCAGATTTAGGTACCCGCGGTTCCACACCTCAAGAACTTATCGAGAGTAACCTATGGTGGCATGGGCCCACCTGGCTTCAACAACCTACTGAACTTTGGCCAAAACCACGAGTTTTTGATCCAACAGACTTAGAAACCAAAAAGATCTCAGCCTTTCATCTAAAAACTACCCCAGTCGACACCAGCAGCACAGATATTTTTCAGGCAAGCTAGTGAATCTGACAACATATTAGAAAACTTTTCATCTCTCCCTCGAGCCTTAAGGGTCGTGAGTTATTGTTTTCGTTTCATCAATCGAAGCCGAAAGCTCCCATTTAAAACTGAACAGTTTATAACTACAGAGGAAATTCTATTCGCGAAAAGGCGACTAATTTCAATCGCTCAGAAAACTCACCTTTTACAAAGAGTATGAATGCCTTAACGGAAAACGGCATATCAACAAAAAAAGCAGACTTCTTACTTTGAGTCCATTTCTCGACAAAGATGATTTATTACGTGTTGGGGGTAGACTTAATAACTCAGGATTAAGTTATACAGAGCGCCATCCTATAATAATTCCCGAAAAATCACGCTTTGCTAATCTTTTTGTCGAATATACCCATACAATTTTGCTTCATGCTGAACATCACATAATGTTACGGGCTATAAGACAAGGGTTCTATATACCTAGACTTAAAAATTTGGTACGAAAATGTATTCGAAACTGCAAGGCATGCACCATATACAAACACAAACTGCAGCATCAAATAATGGCTGCACTTCCCCTTGAACGAGTCAACTTTTCGTTACCGTTTACCTATACCGGTGTTGATTTCGCTGGTCCATTCACCCTAAAGGCATCTAATTTACGAAATGCCAAACATCTCAAAGGATATGTAGCAGTATTTGTATGTTTCTCTACAAGAGCAGTGCACTTAGAAGTCTGTTCAGACCTATCGACCGATGCTTTTCTGGCCAGCTTTTCAAGATTCACCGGACGTAGAGGTCTGCCAAAAACTATGTTTTCAGACAATGGTCGAAACTTTCTTGGTGCCAGCTTAGCCCTACTTAAAGGTCATAACGAATTCCTAAAATTGGCGGAAAAGGCCCTCGTAGAAAAGTATGGTTCTCATGGATTTAGCTGGTCATTTATTCCACCATATGCACCCCCACATGGGCGGCCTCTGGGAGGCTGCCGTAAAAAGCATGAAATCACATCTTAAAAAGGTAGCTGGTAATCTCAACTTTACTTTGAAGAATTTGCTACAATGCTAATCAGAATTGAAGCTGTATTAAACTCGCGTCCAATGTCTCCATTGACCGAAAACCCGTCCGAACTACTTCCCTTGACTCCAGGTCATCTTTTGAGAGGTGCCCCCACTCATTGCTCCTCCTGAAGCTCCAGAAGAACCACCGTTAGAAAAATTGAGTCACCTAAAACGATGGGACCGAACTTCAGCGAAGAGTTAAATGGAAAACTGAACAACACAACATAAAGCCAAACGACTTTGTCATCGTGAAAGATGATTTGTTACCACCCACCGAGTGGCGTCTGGGACGCATTACCAAAGTGATATATGGAAAAGACAGCAACGTACGAGTAGCCAAAATCAAAACACAAAATGGAGTTATAAAGCGCTCGATAGCTAAATTGTGTCTTTACCAACCTCTAATACCCCACTTAAACAAACCGCACAGAAATCCTCAAATTAATCCACCCGATTCAAAATCAAAAAGCCCTGATAAAAAGAGAAACAGTCGCTAAACAAAATTTCTAATAACACAATATATATACATTCTTTTCTTCCTCTCTAGCCATCAGCATGCCCCGATGCAATTTGTGTCTAAAAAATCACGCCGTCCGGCACTGCCGCACTGTTCGTCCCTTCGCGACTTGCCGTACCATTGATGGAGTTATTGGTCATCGGACGCTGGCATCCATAATAAGACCAGAGGTGATCCAGCCAGCAGAAACCCTACCCAAGGCGCAAAGATCCATCTTTGGGTGGGTCATCCATGGAGTTTTGAACCACAAAACATCCTCGCGCGGGAGTATGTTGAACCGTGTTCAACAGGAATTTTATGCATCAATCTTTCCCCTATTTTGTTTATCTATTTATCTCAATTATTTTGTACTCAATTTATCTTATTTCTCTTTTCTCAGTTCTCCATGAACAAACCCCTTTTTTTCTTTATATATTTTTATTTAAATATTATATATTTAAATATCATTTATTTTTTTTCTATATATATTAACGGAGTTGGACTCCATATTTTATCTGTTTTTTGTAAAAACAAGTTAGTATTATCATAACCTGCAATAAAGCAAGAAGCTTATGTGAAAAATAAGAAACCCCTGTGTTCTTATTTGTAATACTCACCGACTCAAAACTAATTGGGAAAGGGAGTTACCCACACCCCAACAGTTATATTCTTGACTTGCAGATTTCAATTGCTATTTTATTTATAATAGTTACTATTAAATAAACAAAAATTAATTGGAAAAACTATAATGCCCGTAATTTCAAGCAATATTTACCTACCGGTGCTTAGATACCTACCCGATTTTGTTCGTGTACACGGTAGATATTTAAGCACCGGTAGGTATCTATTGCTTGAAATTACGGCCATAAATCGAGTTTGTAACTCCTTTCCAGGACATTTTATGAAAATAACTTATTTTTGTCAAAAATTGAACAAAATTTTATTGTTTTTTTTATCAAATTTTGCATAGTTTTTGGGAAAATATCATGTAAATGTATTAAAACTAAAATTAACTCAAATGCTATTGAAAAAATCTTTAACACTTAGTGGCCTGGGTATAAAAAAATTGCATGAATCATCTCAACTGGATAGAAAAATGTTTTGTCTGCAACTTGATCCCTATTGGGTTAATTTTCACACTTATGGCCAAAAAAAAGACCCACTAGGAAATTTAAAAATAACATCTTTCATAATTATCGGAAAAATATAACTTAAATTTGATAAGTGGGCGGGGGACAAAAAATACCAATGAAACTTAACTTGAATTATGACTACAAAAAAATGATATTAAGCCTGTAAATGGTTATAAAATGGATTGAGAAAATTAATAATTAATATGTTTTTTGTTAAAGATCTGCCTATTCTGGCGACTCTAGCTTTCTAAGGCTACCCTAATATCAACCTAGTCAATACGTTTGATTTGCTTCATTTTTGTAAATATATAGAGTTTGGAAACTCTTTATAAATTAAAAATAACATAACATATCTCGATGTATATAAAAACAAAAAACTAATATAACTGTAAAAAATATTACTTGAGCCAGAGTAAAAACAAGAAGTTTTTTATATAAATAGAATATTTTTGGGCTTTAAAGTTTAGTAACGTCATGATACTTGTTAGGAAAATACCCTTACCACGTGTATGATTGCTAGAAAGACAAGGATGGGGCAAATTAATAATTAATAGGTTTTTTTGTTAAAAATCTGCCTCTTCCGGAGGCTCTAACTTTTCTAAAACTTCGGGGTCTGATGAGATCTTTAGCCAGATCGAAATACTAGTATCAACCTAGCTAATATGTTTGATTTGATTTTTTTTTTGTGTAATACACGGATGTTGGAAGCTCGTTATTAATTAAAAATAACATAAAAATAATCTCGATGTATACAAAAACAAAAAACTAATATAACTGTAAAAAATATTACTTGAGCCAGAGTAAAAACTAAAATTTTTTTATATAAATAAAACATTTTTGCTCTACAAAGTTTAGTAACGACCCTTACCACATGTATGATTGCTAAGAAGACAAGGATGAATCAAAAGGGATAATTAATAGGTTTTTTGTTAAAGCTCTGACTATTCTGGAGGCTCTAGCTTTTCTAAAACTTCGGGTTCTGACGAGATATTTAGCCATAAATCGACAAATTTTCATTTTAAGGGACATCCTATTCCCCACTAAGCCAGGGTTGTCCCGTCCAAAAATCTACAATTTGATTTTTTTTTTTAAGAAGCAGCCTATTACACATCCTATATCGTATGTTTTGATTTATTTTTCATTTTGCATTTTCAAAAACAACAAAATTCACCTCAACAATAATAATTCTTAAAAAAAAGTTATAAATTAAACCACCACCACAACAAATACACAAACATACAAAAAGCACATTAACACTTTTCATTTGTTATTTTACAAAATATGCCCATTTGGGTTCTTCTTTTAATAAAACCGAATTTAAATAAAGATAAAAAAAAAACAGCAACACAAGATAATATAAGTTCTTACGTCAGTTGGTTTGTAAACCTCTTATTGCCACTTTAAAACATTCGACTACTTTGTATTTTAACCACGAAATAAAGCTTAACTTGTTTTTGTTTCTTCTTTCAGGTCATACGGTAAATCATAGTGTTTTCATTGCTCTGCTGTTGGTATTTGTACTATAAATTGTTGAGTAGCGTTAAAAATAAACTCACTTTTAACAGTGGAAAAGGGGAAAAATTTACATACGTCCAACTATGTATGCAAACAACTGCCATAAAGTAATATAGAATAACAAATAAATATTTTATTTTTGTTTTTATTAAGAACATTTCTTTATTTTTTGTTCGTTTGACATATGGGAAGTTTCAACTAATTTTTCTCGAGGTTTAACATTTAATTTTTTTTTTTTTTTAATTTTTATAGAAAAATTGGCGTTTTTAGTTTCGATATTGGGTCGAGATTAAACTGAAAAATCTCTTTTTTTTGCATTCGAAAAAAATAAAATGGAAAAATATATAAAAGCTAATAAGATTTAAAAAGGGCATATCCAAAGAAAACAAGTACATGTTCCTAAATTCAGTTTTATCAAATTTTTTCGTTATACCCTCCACAATGAACCCTTATATATATATATATATTCCCGTCGTTCCTATAAGGAGCATAGGGCCTCAACAAACTTCTTCCATTCCAATCTGTCCATCGCAATATTTTTTACTTCGCTCCAGCTTTTGCGCATTCTTCCTGATTCGATGTCAATTTGTCTTCTCCATGTGTGAGCTGGTCGACCTATTCTGCGGCTTCCCTGGGGGTTCCACTCAATAGCATTTCTGGCAATATCGGTGGGCGGCTTGTGGACTGTGTGGCCGATCCAGTTCCACTTTCTTCTCTGTATTTCTACATCCATTGGGATTTGGTGTGTTGCACGCCACAGATTATCGTTTGATATGGTTCGTGGCCAGAAGATTCTTAGAATTCTTCGAAGACATTGTTGACGAAAACTTGAAGAGATTTAATGTCTCGGGAGGCAGCATTCCAAGTTTCACAACCATATAACAATGTTGATTTAACATTGGAATTAAATATTTTAATTTTAGCACGACGTGATATTGAGGATGATTTCCACACCTTAGTGAGCTGACCAAATGATTGTGTGGCTTGTTTTATTCGGCTAGATATGTTAGCACTAGATCATCCTTTTGATTTATAATAGCTCCAAGGTAGCAGAAACTTTCAACTTCTTCCAAGGTTTCATTATTAATGAGAAAGGGGTTTAAGTTTTCGGAATTAATCCGCATAACCTTGGTCTTTTTTATATTGATCTTAAGCCCAGCCTTTGCTGATATGTCGGTTATATAACTATGAGAAAGAAGGCATATGTCATCTGCATATTCATATTCAAGGTCTTCTAATCTTTCATGCAGCCCCCATGCGATGCCTCGATTATCCACTATTGCATGGTGCATCACGCTGTCTAACACTATGTAGTGGAGACATAACGCACCCTTGGCGAACTCCATTGCCAACATCAATTTTACAGCTTAGTACTCCATCGTGTAAAACTCGGCAGCTAGCCCCAGCGTATAGACTCTTTATCAGTTGAATGAATTTACGGGGAACGCCTTTACATTCAAGCGCATTCCAGATGACATTATGGGCCAGAGTGTCAAATGCCTTCTCAAAATCAATAAAGATAAGGTATGGAGGAGACCTCCATTCAACTGACTGCTCTACAATTACTCTTAGTGAGTTGATGTGGTCAACACACGACTTGTTGGGGCAAAACCCAGCCTATTGTTTCTTCATAACTGGCATTAGCTCATCCGCTATCCTCTTGGTTATAATGTGTGCTAAGACTTTATTGAGCATACTTAGTAAAGTTGTTGCAGTTAGTTAAGTCTCCTTTCTTAGGTAACTTTACTATAATTCCCTCTTTAAGCTCATCTGGGATTCTCTCAGATAGCCATATTTCTTCTACTATAGGTAAAAGCTCGTTGTGAGGTTAACCTTCAAAAGCTCTGAAGATATGTTGTCGCTGCCTGGACTTTTTGTTGTTCTTTAGTAAGCTGATTGCTACTACAATCTCAGATATTGTTGGGGGAGTAGTGCTGATATTAAGCTGCATATTGTGGGCGATACAATCACATATAGGTGGGATTATTTGTGGGCATGAGGAGAACATTTCGGAGAAGTGTGCAGCATAGAGTTCAACTTGTTCGTCTTTGGATGTAATAAGTGATCCGGAATTATTTTTTATTGGTTTACTGGACAATGAACCCTTGAACCAACAAAAACATTTAAAAAAAAAATATGTTAGAGGTGAAGATCTTTTTCTAATGTGAAAAAGGAATTGTGTGGTGAAAAAACATTGTTGAGGTGAAAAAATAAATTGTGGTGAAAAAAATAGGTGAAATTAAAATATTTTATACACCATTTTGTACTAATATACAGTCATTATACTCCAATTTGTATGGAAAATTAAAAAGCACCTTCACAATTTCATTCACAACTTTTGAACCGCTGGACTGATTCAACTAAGTAGTAGACTCCAAGCACTGGATTAGTGCCTATATGGCTAAACGAGAACATATCTCATTTATAATAGTAATTGTTTATAGATCACCAAGCTGTTCTAAAACCGAATTTTGTGATACATTTCAAGAGTTCTTAGATGAAATATGTAAGAAAAGCTGTGATATTTTAATAGCAGGAGATTTTAATATAGACTGGTATAAAGATTTTTATAAAAATAAATTTGAAAGTATTTTAAATGACAATGGACTTAAACAAATTATAAATGAATCCACCAGAATAACGCAAACTTCGAAAACATTAATAGACTACGTAATAACGAACAATGAAATCATCTCGGCAAAAATAATATAAACAATAAAATAGCAGACCATGAGTGTATAGACATTTTTATTGATTGTGATAGAAATTATCCTGAAAAACAAAATAAAGAAATAGAAATTTTAAATATAATAAAAATAGTTTTAATAATGAAATAAATTCAATATTACAATATAATGAAATTAATAATCTTAATGACTATGTCCGCGATATTGATAGATGTTTTGAAAATACAATACAAAAATTTACAATAAAAAAGACAATAAATGAGAAAAGTAATAATAAATGGTTTAATAGCGAACTCAGACTTCTCAAACAAGAAAAAATAAACAAGTACCAAAAAGCTACTATGGAAAACACCTAATGCAGCATGGAATGATTATAAATCAATAAGAAACACTTATAAAGTTAAATTAAAAATGAAAAACATAAATACATAAATAATAAAATAAATAACACAAGCAACCAAAAAGAAATGTGGAATAAAATAAAAGAATTAGTGATAAAGAAACCCAGAAATGTCATAAAAACTGTGATATTCAACCAAATAGAATATAAGGACAACTTAGATATAGCCAATAATTTTAATAATTATTTCGTAAATAGCATTACTGATATAAAAACTCCATTGAAAACGTGCAATATGAAAATAAAATACCTGTGATAAATGCTAAATTTGAATTTCGTGCAATATCTTTATTAGAATTAGAAATTATATGTAAGAATATTAAGAAAAAACCTGACTATAAAAAAATATCAAGCAATTTAATATTAGATAACTGGGACATAACTGGCAATATTTTACTCAATATTATAAATAAATCCCTAGAAACAGGAGTTTTCCCAGAAAATTGGAAGGAATCATTTATTACCCCAATTGAAAAAGTAAAGAATACTAATATTTACGAGGAATACCGCCCAATAAATATTCTAAAAACATTTGAAAAAGTTATGGAAAAAGTAGTTAAAAATCAGCTCGAACACTACCTTGAACAGAATAAACTATTATCGAAATACCAGTCTGGTTCAGAAAAACCTATTCATGTGAAACAGCTTAAACAGGTGGAAATATATGAAGCGGAACAATAAAATACTGGCGATTTTCCTTGATTTCAAAAGGGCTTTCGAAACAATAGATAGGGAAATTTTAATAAAGAAATTATACAATTATGGAATTAAAGACAAAGAATTGAAATGGTTTCAGTCATATTTAACCAATAGAATGCAAATTACTAGAGTTAATAACGTGGAATCAAGTGCAATAGAAAATGATTATGGAGTACCTCAAGGCTCAATATTAGGAGCACTCTTATTTATTATATACATAAATGATATGGAAAAAGTATTGGAGAAGTGTGAAATTATTTTATATGCAGATGATACATTAATTTTTACGGAAGGAGAAACAGGAAAATATATGCCACGAAAATCTTTCAAGTGATATGAACAATATTAATAAATGGCTAAAAATGAACAAGTTAAAATTAAATGAAAGTAATACTAAACTAATGAAGATAAATATGAATGCAAATATAACATTAAAAATAAATAATATAACAATAGAAAAAGTTAACTCTATTAAATATCTGGGTTTATAATTGACAATGACTTAAAATTTAAAGAACACATTGAATACATATGTAAAAAAATCGGGAAAAAAATCGGGTTTTTCAAACGAATTAGAAACAGTTTATCTAAAATAACGGCAATAATTATTAAACCACATTTCGAGTATGGATCAACGGTTTTATACACATGCTGTACAGATACACAAATAAACAGACTACAGAATTTACAAAATAAGGCAATGCGTGCAATTTTAAAACTAACCAGATTTGCTTCAGTAAGATTTATGCTAAGTGATTTAAAATGGCTTAAAATACACAAAAGACTAGAACTAAATACAACACATTTTATTCAAAAAATAAAAATTGGAGATGCACCGGAATATTTGATCGAACAAATAAGATTTGTTGGCGAGGTTCAACCATATAACCTGAGGAATGCTTTAGATTTCAGGATTCAACGAGCAGACACAAGCGCGATGCAACGATCGCTGTTTTATAAAGAACTAAGCATTTACAACAAGATGCCAATTGATGTGAAAAACGAGACTAATAACAATATATTTAGAAAAAAATTATCATCTTTTATTAAAAATTTGAATGTATATCCGAGCTAAATTTTGTAAAGTTATTACATGATATGTAATTTTCAAAAGTATTAATAAAATACTACTTACTATTCAAAAAAAAAACTAATTTTCAATACCAAACTTTTTGGGAAAATGTACATCAATAAATGTAAAAATGAGAAGCAAGTATTACGGTTTCGTGACGTGGTCTCCCTTTCAACAGACAGACATAGAGATAGACGGAAATGGCTAAATCGTCTTTAAATCGTTTAAGGATCATGAATAATGTGTGTCGCAGACCTATATTTCTATGCGTTACAAACGCAATCACAAACAGTTATGTATATTAGAGTGGGTCGCACCCCATACAAAAATAAAGTTGTGCCGGTCACCCCCTAGAATTAAAGATAATTTGAAGAAGATTTGAAAAACATTTTTTTTTTTGCCACGCCCCTTGACCCCGCGCATTTGGTTTTTATTTCCTGTGGCTCCATTTATAGTCCGATCGTAACGTGTGATATATCATTGTTTTTGGAATGACAACGGCTTTTTTAGTAAAACATCAAAAATATGCAAAATATGTAGAAATATGCCAAAACATGTAAAAATATGCAAAATTAGGGTGGTAGAATCGAGTTTCCAAAAGTCACTTCTAGAATTTGACGTCGGAGTCAAAAGTGATCAAAGTAGATCAAATGTAGCCGTTGTCGTTCCAAAAACAATGATATATCACACGTTACGATCGGACTATAAATGGAGCCACAGGAAATAAAAAACCAAATGCGCGGGGTCAAGGGGCGTGCCAAAAAAAAAAAAAAAAAAATTTTCAAATCTTCTTCAAATTATCTTTAATTCTAGGGGGTGACCGGCACAACTTTTTTCATCGACCCGGCCTAATGTATATACCATCATTATAGTATGTGGAGGGTTTAAAAATACTTAAATTTTATTTTAAAAATACTTAAAATATTATATAAACTATTATTTTATTTATTAATAGATATTAAAATGATTGTTTGTACATATTCATTAATCTATATTTGGCATAACATGAATGTTGTAAGCCAGATTGGCACAATACTAGTTATTTGTAATTTAAAGTTTGAAATATTTTAAATTTAATGTAAAATTCATTTTGTAATTGATTTTGAAAGTAAGAAATATATAAAAAAGTTTACTTAGATATTTTATTACAGCATAAAATTTTATGTATCATATTCATTTATAATTAATTTACGATATTTTGAAGATGATTCTATATATTTTTACAACGCGTAGAAATAAGATCCATTTAGAATATTCAGTACCTCTTCCATAGTAAGATGAATTTTTCCAAAAGTGTTTGTCTAAGTTTTTTATAAATTGGACAAACTCCAATAAAGTGGTATGTATCCTCAGTTTCTGATAAATTGCAGATAGTGGATATGACTGCATTGTTGTTTCTGAATGATCGGGCGTTCAGATCAAGTAATCCACCCCTGGCCTTTATTATCAGACTGGTAATCCGTGATGAAAAATTATTAGCAAGTAGTGGTGTTGCAGTAAAGTTTAGTTGGCAATAAATGTCATGATTTTGTGAATTCGTTGCATTTAAAACATTTTCTTCTCGTTCTGTCGATTCTAGTAAATTTAAAATAGTTTTCCAATCAGTGCAAAGAGGTCGATTAGCATTACTAGAAGTGTATTGAAGACGCTGACAGAGCTTTGACCACTCATTTGCCTAGCCGATATTTTGTGTTATGAAAACTATATAAAATTACAGTTTTAAAAGCTCAATTAAACCTTTTCGATTCAATATAATTAACATAAGAATCATAAATTCCCTACTATTATTTTTATAAATTATGGATACTTTAAATCTACTCTTTTCCTCCTCCTATATGGTCGTGTCTAATAACAAATTAAAACAAAGAGAAAAAATTAGCTATTTGCCAACTGAAGTTCGATAACCACTACTCACATTCGGTTATTACGAACTTTAGGCGGTTGGTGCATCTGAACATTAGTTTTCACAACAAAGCTCGGTTAATTCAACTGAATTTTAGTTGGAAGAAATAAAATGTTCAAAGATCTAATGTAAATATCTTTGAACTAACTAAATTTATAAGTTGTTACCATTAAAATACACCTTCACAATTCGATTGGCTCATCATTTCTCTGAATGTACCTGTATCTGAAAATCAATTTTATTTACCTCTTCCCTGACTCTAGCTATATTTTCTACCTGTCTCTAGCTATATTTTTCCTAAGATGACTCCCACCTATTAGCGGAAATGGGTTACAGTTGAGTTTTCTTTTTAGATTCTTTCAATATGTCTATACAAATGCTAATGCAAATCCAAATTTTCTACTTAAGTTTACTTAAAGTGAAACTTCCCATACATATTGAACTTATGCGGGTTAACAAAATCTTATTTTATGGTAGTGGTTGGTTGCTCTTATTCAACTGTTCAAGTATGTATATTTTTTTATTTGTATTTGTTGACGTGTACACATGTTTATATATTCTGTAATTTATGATTTTATTATTTTTTTTGTCTTTCTTTCAAGTTGAACATAAAATATTCTGTGCACTGATTACATTTTTATAGTAGGTAAGCAACGATATTGTAATTTTATGTGTCGAAATGTTTAAAAAGTCATACAAGGAATATTAACTGAAAAAAACGTCTCTTAAAGTATATTAAGGGAAATAAAAAAAGATAAATTGCCAGCGAAATAAAATTAAAAGATTTTTGTCTAAAGAGTTATGAACGATATAAACCGTTTTCATAAATATGTGGACACACAAGCGTATGAATAATAAATATAATTCATATAACACTCATACGCAGTGTAGACCAGGTAATATTTTTGTATATACAGTGACGAGCAAAAGTGTAACAGGGCGCACAAAGTTTTGAAATAGTCCCATATATTTTTTTCATTATTAACTAAAACTATAAAGTGTGTTTGCAAAAAAGTTTTTCTATTTTATTATTATATACAAAAAAAAATACAAATTAATTCTAGTGTAATAAGAAAAAAACATATAACTCATTTTGTAAAATAAGAGAAGTGTTACACTTATGCACTCTCTTCTTAGCTCGCTTAAATCTCAAAACAAAAAAATTAAACATTGAGTAAAATTAAAATTTACCGTTATTTTTACAAAATTTCATTATTTAACACGTGTTCATCGTAAATGGAAGCTGCAAAAGTAAGTGAAATTAAAAAATTGTTGGAAAACAATAAATCGTTGCGCGAAATAGCGAAAAAGCTAAAAGTTAGCCACATGAAGGTCCAAAGAATAAAAAAGAAACTAAATATCACATCATCAAAGACTCTTCTTGGACGTCCCAGAAAGATTGACGACCGAACTGGTCGTCATCTTGCATATTTGGTAATAAGCGACAATGCAATTACACCAGCTGCGGCTCTAAAAACGCTTAATATTGACGCTAGCGAGTGGACAGCTCGTCGCAGTAAAGGCTGCAGTTAAGAAAAAGAAACCTTTTTTGTCCAAAAAAAATATCAAGCTTCGTAAAGAATTCGCTCAAGTATACCAAAACTGGACTGAGGCCGACTGGAGCAAAGTAAGTTTTACGCCATATATTTTTTAAGTCATAAAGTTCAGGTAATATGAATGAAATGTTTAATTTTTTTAGGTTATATGGTCTGATGAGACTAAAATTAAACGTTTTGATTCGGATGGTCGAGCTTGGTACTGGTCCAAAGACCCAAACCGCAGTACCTCTAATGGAGTAACTCAAACCATGAAACACGGTGGTGGCTCCATTATGGTTTTGGGGCTGTATAACAAAAATGGAGTGGGCCCACAGGTTTAAAATTGATGGCATTATGAAAAAAAGAACAATACCTCTCAATTTTACAACAAAATTTACCGGCTTGCAATAGAAAAAACGGGTCTTGCTGCTGAAAACGTCGTGTTTCAGCATAACAATGACCCGAACACTCGGCTAAAATCGTCAAAAATTGGCTCAAAAGTCAAGAATTTGACACTATGAAGTGGCCAGCGCAGTCACCGGATATGAATCCGATAGAAAATTTTTGGAGTCATATAAAATCTCAGCTCGCCAAGTTCCCAGAAGCTCCAAGTGACGTCCAAGACCTTTGGGAGAGAGTTCAAGAGATTTGGTCGGCAATCCCCAATGATATGGTATCACGCTTTTGTAATAGTATGCCCCCACCGTGTAGAAGCACTCAAAAAAGCCAAGGGTTATTGGACAAAATACTAAACAGACGCTGATAATGGAAGGAAACTAGTGAAAAAAAAGAGAGTGCAAAAGTGTAACACTTCTCTTATTTTACAAAATGAGTTATATGTTTTTTTTTTTATTATACGAGAATTAATTTGTATTTTGTTTTTTTTTGTATTTAATAATAAAAACAAAACTTTTTTGCAAACACACTTTATACTTTCAGTTAATAATGAAAAATATATATGGGACTATTTAAAAACTTTGTGTAACCTTTAACACTTTTGCTCGTCACTGTATATGTTGCTCTCCAAGTCAACTGTCTGGCTATAGGGTTTTTTTTTAAATTTTTTTAAAAAATGGGGCGAATTAGTCGTGGTTAATTATTCACAAATTTTGCGATTATTTTTTAATTTCAGTTCATTATTTATTATTGTTTAACTGAATAAGTCAAATTCTAGAAATTGCACCAACCAGGTGAAAATGTTAATATATTGTCATTTATGACCACATATATAAATCCATATATGTTCGTATCCAAAATTTGAGGGTATATGGACATATATGGGCATATATGATTTGTCATATATGGTCATATATTATTACTTGTCTTACGTGCTCGTATAAAAAAAGCCAATTATTAAGTTTTTATCGAAAATATTGTCTTTTTATTAAAAGAATATGTTTCCATTATACTTCGCAGAACATGTTACTGATAACTTTATACATTCTTACTTCAACAAGCATTAATAAATAAACTGTTTCAACATGAAATATTTTAAGAAAATACAATTTGTGAAGGAATTTAATGAAAATTAATAACAGTGTGGATAAAAGAAAACCAACTTGTTCCAAAAAAAAAAAAAAAATTTGATGAGTTGGAAGCGCTTCCGGAAGGTATTCATTAATTGCGAAGCGATTCCAAAGAAGACGTGATTTTTGTTCGAGATGTCAAGGTGAAAGTGCTTCTTTCATGTGCTCTTAGAAGCAACAAATTCATACCTTCTTTGGCAATTAGAAGCGTTTTTTTTTTTGTATGTTGACAACATTAATGCTTCGTAAGCACTGTTTATTGTTCCATTGTAAGCTTTATTCACTGCTTCAAAGAAGGCATTTTGGGACGCACAACAGAATGCCTTCCCTAATTGCTTTATTGTATGCAAGGCCGTAAAGCTACTTACATTATCCAGGTTATTTTTTGCTGGGAATAGTACGAAGCGGATCAATAAGTCCGTGACTTTTCGAACTTTCCTCGTAGTTATATGAAATGCAACACTGAAATGCATCAAGTACCACCTGTTAATAGACTACTACCAAATTTGAGCAAGTTCCGTCAATTACTTTGCGTTTTAACAGCTGTTCAAAAAATGCAACCTCGTGGATTTTTTAAAAAATGGAAAAAAAGTGAATTTCGAGTGATCATTAAACTTATTTTTTGCGAAAAACAGTCAATCAAACCAAGGAAAAGCTTGATTAATCTTATGGGGACTCTGCACAATCGATTTCAATGGTATAAAAGTGGTTTACTGACTTTCGTTGTGGATCGCACAAGTGCAAATGACGCTGAACGTTCTGGACGGCCAATTGAGTTCAATACACCCCGAAAATGTTGCAAAAATCCACAATATGGTTTTGGCCGATCGAAGAGTAAAAGTGCGTGAGATTGCTAATGCCGTTTGCAGGCAACAGTTTTTTTTTGGCTATGCACGCAGGATAATCAACATCGATTACCTTCAAAAGGGAAAATCAAAAAAAGGCAAATATTATGCCAACTTATTGGATCGGTTTAATAAGGATTTAAAAAAAAAACAACTCCCAAATGGAACAACAGAAATGCCTATTTTATGAACCTCGAAAAATTTTATTTTTTGGAAGGGATACAAAAATTGGAGAAACGTAGGACAAAGTGTATTGAGCTAAAAGCAAAAAATTCTGTGTTTCATTCAAAAAGACACGGACTTATTGATCCGCCGTCGTAATCAAGCCAACCGACAAAGATGTCAGTTGGTAAGAATACACACATAGAAAAATGTTGCTATTTGCCAACTGAAATTCGGTTACTGCCACTCAATTCGGTAATTACGAATTTCAGATGGTTGGCACAACTAACATAGTTTTTACAACAAAGTTCGGTTAACTCAACTGAATTTTAGTTGCAACACCCAAAATGTTAAGAAATCTAATGTAAATATCGTTGTACTAACTGAACTTATAAGTTGTCACAATTAAAATACCCTTTCCATTCGGTTGGCATTTTATTTCTCTGCGTTGTACTTATACCGACCTTTTATGCCCAAACCAGGTTTTCTTTTACACTTTAATTATTTTTGATTACTTTAATTATCTTTTAGGTAAAATTTTTTTTAAATCCCATGACCTTAAAATTATTAAAAATTTAAATTTTTCACTTATAGTAATTAAATGTGCTAAAGTCCCAACACTTATTTAACAAATTGTGAAAAGCAATCTGATGTAGGCGTGTTCCCTATCCGGATTTCATTCCTGCCCAAGGAAATCTTCAGGGGACTTTGTTATTAGAATTTCTAGAGATATTTGTTATGTTAAATCACAAACTCAATGAGAATTTCTTGTCCTCGTCTAGGAGCGAGATTCAAAATTAAAAATATTAAAGAAAAAACAAAAACAACAACAAAAATTGTCACAATTGGCTTTGTCATCTTCCAAATACTACTCTGTTTTTTTGACAGACCTAGCAATGTAGTGACGTTTATTCAAGTAATCAACAATAGAAAATCATATGTTTTCTATTAGTGTCAGTTACATTTAAATTTGCACAAGCACCTGCATATTTGATATTTAAATTTATTTTCATCGGGATAAACATTAATTGCACTTATAGTAATTAAATGTGCTAAAGTCCCAAAACTTATTTAACAAATTATGAAAAGCAATCTGATGTAGGCGTGTCCCTATCCGGATTTCATTCCTGCCCAAGGAAATCTTCAGGGGACTTTGTTATTAGAATTTCTAGAGATATTTGTTATGTTAAATCACAAACTCAATGAGAAATTTTTATATAATTGATTTTTTTTTACAAAATTTACATATCAGTTTGTCGCGATCTAATTTGTTGAGTGACATTTTTAATACTAAGTGATCAAAATAATGCTATTATATTTTCCTAAAAAAAAAAAATTGTTGTACACTGTTTATTGTTAACTACCTCATTTAAGTAAATCCGTATTTTTCGCCCATACTTTATGACAACAATACGTTGATTTTAGGATGAGTTATGGGCAAAAAGCTAAGGTGTGGAAACCTTCAAACCTTTCTCCTACAAATAAATCAATTGATTTTGTTGAATAATAAATATTTTATTGAATTGTAATAATTTACATTTCAACAAAAACCGCAATTTCTAACTTCTTAGGAGAATTAGCCAAGTTTTGTTCTACTAAGAGTGCTAAATGGGATTATTTTTGAAAATATCGCAACTTATAGTTAATTTCATTTTCAACGATACCAAACGCTTATATGATATGTTAATAATTTCTTAACAAAAAATTAAAAAAAAAATTCTTGACCTACTTTAGGCGATATGGGCCAAAATAGGTTCATAGCAAATCTCCGAGACTAATCCGTAAAAATAAATAAGTTATGGAATAAACTATTCCTCATACCAAGATATGACCACAGCCCAAAAGTGACACTTGTTGTGCTATTACTTAAGAAGACATGGCGATATTAGTTTTTTCGAAAAACGCCATAAAATTTCCAAACCTTGAATTTTCGAATTTCGGCTGCTGTGGTCACATTTTATACACTGATCAGGCGGCACTAATACCAGATAATTTTATGAAGATATATGTATAAATTTTTCAATCCGAAGCATGTACTCAAAGAAATTATTGTTTTAATTTAATATTTTTGAAAAAAGTTTGCCGAATTCGGATTGCGCTGGGGAAGAACCATTGAAAAATCGGTGACGTTTTTAATATTAATATCATATATGTTACATTATATTTACAAAAAATATAAATAATTTTCATATTTTTAAATAAACTTAATTCCGGAGGCAAAGGAAATTGGTAATTTATTGACAAAATAACGAAAAAAAAATTTTTATTTTTCTTTTTTTTGCAAATTTTAAAATTTAAAACTTTTTGTAATTAATCATGATTTTTCATTCAGATTTTTTGTAGTGCATTAGTGAAATTGTTCCCTACCTTGCTAATAATTTTCAAAAAAAAAATCGGCCTCCGCCTACGGTAAGGCAAAAATTCTAAATAATTATTTTCACAGTTGAGCAACTCAGAAAGTATATGAGATACACAACAAGTGCTTTTTTTTTGTTATATTTACTAGTAGAAGGGTAATATGTTACAATCTTGAAAATTAAATCATATTTATCACAGTGCTTTGGTCCCGTAGCAAAAATCAAAATAAAACTGTGTCTCAGATTTTGATGAAAGATACCTTAGTCGACAGATTATAAAGTAATTAAAAAAAAAGATGTATTTTTTTTTGATTTGACTCATTTTGACGCCACCAGAGGGCGCCAAACTCGGAGAATTTTTGTATGTAAATGTTATTAAAAAATTGTTGATTTTTATGTTTTACAAAAATAATTGCTTAAAATTCACTTTTTGAGATAACATCTTTATTTTGCACATTTAAGTTACTGAGAATATTTTCAATAAAAAAAAATATTTTTTGTGCAAAAAAAATTTAAAATATGAGTTTTGTGTATATTTGAAATACTATATTTTTTTTTGTTCACGGGTTTTTATTACGAAATTTTGATGGAATATTAAAAAATACATGAAAAAAAAATTTTTTTTTAATTTTTCTTAGAAAGCCTATACCTATGTGTACTATTAACATTAAAGATAAGTTGCCCTTTTTAACAAGAACTATTTTATATATTTTTTTTAAATTGTACCCTAAACCTGAGTTTTGGAACTATAAATATGGTGGTTTGCAATAATAGCTGTCACATTTTACTTTTGTTATAAAACTATTAGTTTTTTTTTTTTAATTTAAACAAGAAAATATATTCGATTTAGAAAAAAAAATTTTATAAGTCAATATAAAAATGTTTTATTGTTTATAGGCGTTGCAAGTTAGCTAATTTTTAGTAAAAACCCAAAAAATTTTAAAGTTTGGTAAAATATTTACAAAATACATGTATTCCGTATTTTTTTATTTTCTTTTCCTGGTTAGGTTTGACCTTTGTCTGTTAGAAAAAAATTTAAAAAGATGCCCTATCGGACGATAATTATGTTTTTTTGTCGTTTTTTGTAACACCTAAAATCATTATATTTGTACTAAAAATTAAGCAAACAATATCGTATCTGTTATATTTATTTATTACTTTTTTTTTTGTTTTATGATATATCTGATACGTTATAAAACAAATTTTGTAATTTTGTACTCAAATATATACAAATAATTTTATAATAATCATATAATTTTTTTGAATTTTTTTTTTTTTTTTTGGTTATTTTTATGTAAATATTTATATAGTACATTTATAAATGCAATTTGTAACAATTAAATAATTCGTAATGTATAAAAAGCTACTTTAAGATACCGAAAAAGCTATAAAACACCAAAATGCATATCTTCCCGCAAAATGATTTAAATAACACTAAATTGGCTACACTAGTATTAATAAATAAACTTCAACTCTTTTCTTCAACTCTTTTCTTCTTAGTCTTATAATTTTCAGAAACCGTAAAAAATATATCTTCATGTAATAAAAAACTGTTAATAAATTTTTAAGTAATACAGAATTTTATTTGAAGTTCTATTTTATATTTTTACTAAATAGATTATAATGAAATTTTAAATAGTTAATACAAGCACAAATACCTTTTTAACATTTTGTAGCAAGGTTTTCAAATAGCGTTTTCAAGAAAACGGATATATTGAAGCAAATTTAAACCTTGCTTCGATTGAAATGAAAATTAGTACGGATATTAATAGCTTCATTTCCAGTTCAATAACTAATATCTACCATTTTTTAACTAGAATTGAAGATTTTATTTAATATTTAAAAATTTTGGGTTTTTGGAGGTTATGCATGTAAATTTTGTTCTAAATTTTGAATAAAGAAAAAGTTGTGATGTTTGGATGAATTTTAAAGGGATTATATCGTTTTTACGAAAAAGGATATATGACAGCTAAATGAGTCCTTGCTGCGCTTGCAATGAAAAGTTCTTCATACGTAAGGAGCAATATTTCTGACCCAGCAACCAGGTTTTTTAATTTTATGACGAAAATTGTGGCTTTTATTAAAATTTTAAATTCAGGATATATGCGGGATGTAAGAGTCCTTGAACCAATTTTGTCTAATTCTTTTTTTATATCTTAGTTTAGTTTTTTCTAACGTAAGGAGCCTTATTTCTAACCCAGGAATCAGGTTTTTTAATTTTATGACGAAAATAGTGGCTTTTATTAAATTTTAAAATTCAGGATATATGTGGGATGTGCGAATCCTTGAACCGATTTTTTTTCGAATTTTTTTTTTCATTTCTTATTCTGAACAAAGAAAATTGCAGAATAGCTTTTTTAATTTTTTTGACGAAAATTGTGGCTTTTATTAAAATTTTTTAAATTTAGGATATATTGGAGGTGTGCGAGTCCTTGCACCGATTTCGTCGAATTTTTTTTTTTTTATTTTTATTCTAAACTAAGAAAAACAGGTGGATAGCTTTTTTTAATTTGTGACGAAAATTGTGGCTTTTTATTAAAAATTAGAAATTCAGGATATATAGGAGGTGTGCGAGTCCTTGCCCCGATTTTTTCCAATTTTTTTTTTATTGTTACTTTGACAAAAAAAAAATAGCAGGACAACGTTTTTCAATTTTAAGATCAAAATTGTGGCTTTAACTCTATTTTTTTAAATCAGGATGTATGGGAGGTGTACGAGTCCTTGCACCGATTTCGTCCAAAAATTTAATTTTTTTCACTTTATTAAAAAAATAGAATGCCAATATTCAGAATTT